>PVJN01000892.1:0-10711 GCA_004026805.1 Lasiurus borealis | reverse complement strand
ATGAATCTATGAAGAGTTCTTTCTAGGTCTGTGAAATATGTTATTGGTAGTGCATTGAATCTGTAGATTGCTTTGTGTAGTATGGACATTTTAATGATGTTGATTCTCCTAATCCATGAGCACGGTATGCTCTTCCATCTGTTAACATCTTCCTCTATCTCTTTTTTTAGTGTCCTGTAGTTTTCTACATATAGGTCTGTTACCTCCTTTAGTTAGGTTTATTCCTAGTATCTTAATTTTTTTGGAGCAATGGTAAATGGGATTGCTTTTTTAGTCTCTCTTTCTGTAATTTCACTATTAGTATATAGAAATGCCACAGACTTCTTAGCATTAATTTTGTATCCTGCTATATTGCTGAATTCATTAATTAAGTCAATTAATTTTGGAATGGAATCACTTGGTTTTTTTACATACAACATCATGTCATCTGCAAATAAGGACAGCTTTACTACTTCTTTTCCATTTGGATGCCTTTTATTTCTTCCTCTTGTGTAATTGCAATGGCTAATACTTCCAGTAGTATGTCGAACAGGAGAGGGGAGAGTGGGCATCCCTGTCTTGTTCCTGTTCTTAGGGGAAATGGTTTCAGTTTTTGCACATTGAGTATGATGTTAGCTGTGGGTTTATCATATATGGCTTTTATGATGTTGAGGTATGCTCCTTCTATTCCCACATTGCTGAGAGTTTTTATCAAGAAAGGGTGTTAGATTTTGTCAAATGCTTTTTCTTCATCAATTGATATGACTATGCGATTTTTATCTCTCAATTTGTTTATGTGATGTATCAGTTTTATTGATTTGCAGATATTCTACCATCCCTGCATTCCTGGGATGAATCCTGCTTGGTCATGGTGTATGATCTTTCTGATGTACTGCTGGATCCAATTTGCTAGAATTTTGTTGGCATCTATGTTCATGAGAGATATTGGCCTATAATTCTCTTTCATTGTGTTTTCTTTATCTGGTTTTGGTATTAGGGTGATTCTGGCTTCATAAAAGGTGTTTGGTAGTGGTCCTTCTATTGAATGTTTTTGAATAGTCTGAGGATGATAGGCTTTAATTCTTTCTTGAATGTTTGGTAAAACTCTCCTGTGTAGCCATCTGGTCCCGGGCTTTTATTTGCTGGAAGCTTTTTGATAACTTCTTCGATTTCTTCCATAATTATTGGACTATTGAGATGTTTAGATTCCTTCTCGTTGAGTTTTGGAAGGTTATATTTTTCTAGGAAAATGTCCATTTCTTGCAGGTTGTCCAATTTGTTGGAATAGAGTTGTTCATAGTATTTCCAAACAATCCTTTGTATTTCCACAGGGTCTGTTGTTATTTCTCCTCTTTCATTTCTGATTTTGTTTATTTGGGTCTTCTCTCTTTGCTTCTTGGTGAGCCTGGCTAGAGGTCCATCAATCTTGCTTTTCCTTTCAAAGAACCTGCTCTTGGTTTTGTTGATCTTTTGAATTGTTTCTTTGATCTCCAAGTTGTTTATCTCTGCTCTGATCTTCATTATTTCCTTCCTTCTACGTACACTGGGCTTTTCTTGTTGCTCTCGTTCTAGCTCTTTAAGTTGTAGGGTTAGGTAATTTATTACCATTGTTTCATCTTTTTCTTTGCAGTAGGCTTGTAGGGCTATGAAGTTCCCTCTCAAGACTGCTTTCACTGTGTCCCATAAATTTTGCATTGTTGTGTTGTCATTGTAATTTGTTGCCATGATGTTTTTTATTTCTTCATTGATCTCTCTGGTTACCCAGTTGTTGTTCAATAGCATGCTGTTTAGTCTCCATGTGTTTGATTTCTTTCTATTGTTTTTGTTATAGTTTATTTCCAGTTTTATGCCATTGTGGTCTGAGAAAATGCTTGATATGATTTCTATCTTCTTGAATTTGAAGAGACTTTTCTTATGACCCAACATATGATCTATCTTTGAAAATGATCCATGTGCACTGGAGAAGAATGTATATTCTGTGTCTTTGGGGTGAAATGTTCTGAAGATGTCAATTAATTCCACGTGGTCTAGTGAGTCATTTAGGATTGATCTTTCTTTGCTGATATTTTGTTTAGAGGATTTGTCCAGTGGTGACAGTGGGGTATTAAAGTATTCTACTATGATTGTATTGCTGTCAATCTCTCCCTTAATACCCTTCAGGAGTTTTTTATGTATTTATGTGCTCCTATATTGGGTGCGTATATATTTACCAGAGTTATTTCTTCTTTTTGGACATTTCCTTTTAGTATTATGAAGTGGCCTTCTTTATCTCTTGTTATGTCCTTCACTTTGAGATCTAATTTGTCAGATATAAGTATTGCAACCCCAGCTTTTTTTTTTCATTTCCATTTGCCTCAAATACCATCTTCTATCCTTTCACCCTCAATCTGTGTGCATCTCTTTTCCTGAGGTGGGTTTCTTGTAAATAGCAGATATTTGGATCATGTTTTCTTATCCAATTGATTGCCCTATGTCTCTTGGAGCATTTAATTGGAGCATTAAATCCATTTACATTTAAAATTATTATTGATAGGTGTTTATCTGTCACCATTATTAGTCTTTAGCCGGGAGTTCCTTCTTTGCTTCCTCTTTCTTTTTATTACAGCAGACCCTTTGACATTTCTTGCATTGCCGGTTTTGTGGTAATATATTCCCTTAGTCCTTTTGTCTGTGAAGCTTCTGATTTCACCTTCAATTTTGATTGAAAGCCTTGCAGGGTACAGTATTCTTGGATTCAGACCCTGCCTTTGCATGACTTTGTATATTTCATTACATTCTCTTCTGGCCTGATGAGTTTCTATTGAAAAATCAGTAGCTAGTCTTATGGGGGTTCTTTTGTAGGTAACTTTCTGTTTCTCTCTGGCCACTTTTAAGATTCTTGCTTTGTCGTTGCTGTTTGCCAATTTAATTATAATGTGCCTTGGTGTCAGTTTTGTGGGGTTCATTTTACTTGGGACTCTGTGAGCTTCTTGGATTTGTGTGGGGTTTTTCTTTCCTTTATTGGGGAAATTTTTTTGTCATTATTTCTTCAAACAGGTTCTCTAATCCTTGTTCAGTTTCCACTTTTTCTGGAACCCCAATTATGCAGATGTTGTTTTTTTTTCGTGTTATCCCAAAGTTCTCTTAGGCTCTCCTCTTGCTTTTTAATTTTTTTTTCTAGAAGTTGCTGTACTTGGGTATTTTTTCCTACCGTGTCTTCTAGCTCACTGATGCGGTCCTCTGCTTCTTCTAGTCTACTTTTGATGCTTTCTATTGAGTTCTTTAAAGCAGTGATGTAGTTTTTTATTTCTTTGTGCATTTCTTCTTGCTTCTTCATTTCCTCTTGGCTCTTACTCATATTGTCAAATTTGTCTTCCATTCTTTTCATCTACCTTATGATCATTTCTGTAATTCTTTTTCTGGCAGGCTTATTTCTGCTTCTATTTCATTTACTTCCTTTTCTGGTGATACCTGCCTATCTGTCGTATCCGGGCTATTTCTTCTTCTGCCCATGGTTTTTCTTCTCCAGGTGTCTGGTTATGTAGTTCGCTCTCCTATGTTGATTCAAAGGCACAAACTACAACACGACCAGGTACAGCACATAAAGCACTGAACAGAAATGTATTCATGATGTTAATAATCACCAATAAGGTGACCTCCAATGAAAGACAAATTAGGGGTAAGTAGAGAAATAAGAAGAGGAAAATGAGGGAAAAAGAAAGGAAAGAAGTGCCAAAATCTAATCGGGAGAAGGAGAAAAAATAAGTAAATAAATGATCCTAAAATAAAATAAAATAAAGGATCAGAAGAAAAAGAAAAGATAAAGAGAAACAAAGTCAGAGAGAAAAGAAAGTGGATAAGAGAGAAAAGGGGAACAAAATATAGATGTCAGGAGAAAACTCCAATAAAACAGTCACTAATCCCAATAAAGGCCAGCAACCAGTATCTAGAGATTAATATGAATTGCAAATAAAAACTGGTATCAAGGAAGGCGAGGGAAAAGAGGTAAAAGACAAAGAAAGCAAAAAGCAAAATAAAACAATTAGAATAAGCTAAAACAATCTCACAAAAAAGTTCATAAAATTGATATAATCACTGTTCAGGCAAATAGCAACTAAAGGACATAGAGAAAAAATAACTTTTTGGCTAGTGAAGACAAGAAGAGAGAGGTTTGTATGGACTTGTAGTAGGGGATTTGAAATTAGATATATAAGTGGGGTGAAATTTTAATCAGGTAAAGAGAAAGAATAGGGAGAATCTAAAGTTGGAAAAGGGAAAGAGAAACAAGACAACAAAATGGGGAAAGTTAGGAGGAAAGTGTTGGCATAAAGGTAGAGTTGAGTTGGAGTAAAATAATGCTAAATGAAAGAGGAAAATAGAATGTAGAACTCTAATCCCAAAGTAAAATAAAGAGAAAAGAAAATGACATTTGTTTTTTTCCCAAAATGTAAAATACTAGTAGTAATAATACTAGTTGAAAACAAAAATGTAATAATTAAAAAGTTCAAAGCAATTGAAGCGGAAATAAAAAATAGTCTTTTAATTAAAATATGTAAAAATTAAAAATTAAAAAAAAAGAAAAAGAGAAAGAAATAGAATGGTCATTCACTTCCACTATTATTCTGCGTGGCACTACTGTTTCCCAGTAGGGAAGGTATTGCAGTTCCCTGTGTTCTACTGTGGTATTTTAATCTCTTTATTCTTTTGTGGTTATGCGAGTGTAAGTTTGTGCGTCATCCATTGGGTGGCAGTGTTTTGGAATTGATCTCTGAGATAAAGCAGAGTACCTCTCTAGGCTGTGCTCAGATCCTGCTACTCTGTGGTTCTCAAAATCGGTTTGTGGGGATTTTGCAGCCAGGACACTGTAATAACTCCTAGGCTCTCCCTTTGTCCCAGATAAAAACGAGTCATTTTCCAGAGTTCCCCTCTGTCAACAGCTTGGAGAGTTTGCCTCCACACTTAGGGAGCACATCCTGCCCCACATCCGCGGACCTCTCCAGAGGCAGCTTTCCTGCAGCCTGGTTCCCACAGTGTACGCGTCTCTGTTCTGCGGGGCAGGAGACCTCACCTTATCCCAGGTGAAATCTGACCTTTCTGTGTGCCGTTTGGATCCCTGAATCTGACCGACGCATGTCTGTGCCGTTTGGAGAGCTGTGCTCTGGGTTCCCAACTGTTTGTTGGGTGCCTCAGCTGCAGCCTTCAGACCGCCGCAGACATCCACCTCCCTCTGCAAGATGGTGAGGTCTCTGTGTTCGTGCTGGAGGCTCCGGCCTACAAAAACCCCGTGGCAGTGGGGCTGCCTGGCCAGCAGTTCCCCACCTTCTCCTTGAGGACAACTGACTTCTAACTTGCCAACAAACATTTCCTGTGCGACTCTCAGCTGTTCTCTCTCCCTCTGCCCAGCAACAAAGCTCCAGAAGCGTCCGTCTATTCCGCCGCCATTTCCTGTAATTCTCTTTCATTGTGTTGTCTTTACCTGGTTTTGGTAGTAGTAGGGTGATGCTGGCTTCATAGAATGAGCTTGGAAGTGTTCCTTCCTCTTGAATATTTTGGAATAGTCAGAGGAGGATGGTTTTTAGTTCTTCCTTGAATGTTTGGTAAAACTCCCCTGTGAAGCCATCTGGCTCTGGGCTTTTGTTTGCTGGAAGCTTTTTATTGACTGCTTCAATTTCTTCCATAGTTATTGTCTTTTTGAGATGTTTAAATTATTTCTGATTGAGTTTTGAAAGGTTATATTTTTCTAAAATATGTCCATTTCCTCCAAGTTTTCCGGTTTGTTGGAACAGAGTTGTTCATAGTATTTTTTAACAATCCTTTGTATTTTGGTAGGGTCTGTTGTTATTTCTCCTCTTTCATTTCTGATTTTGTTTATGTTGGTCCTCCCTCTTTGCTTCTTTGTGAGCCTGGTGAGAGGTCCATCAATTTTGTTTATTCTTTCAAAGAACCAGCTCTTGGTTTTATTGATTTTTTGTATTTTTTTTTGTCTCAATGTCATTTATCCCTGCTCTGATCTTTATTATTTCCTTCCTTCTGCTTATGCTGGGCTTTTTCTTCTTGCTCTCTTTCTAACTTTTTGAGTTATAGGGTTAGGTAAGTTATTACTATTTTTTTTTTGCTTTTTGTGCAGTAGGCTTATAGAGCTATGATTTTCCCTATTAAGACTGCATTCTGTGTCCAATAGATTTTGGATTGTTGTGTTTTCATTGTCATTTGTTGCCATTATGTTTTTTTTATTTCTTCTTTGATCTCGCTGGTAACCCAGTCATTGTTTAATAGCATGCTGTTTAGTCTCCATGTGTTTGATTTTTTTGGAATGTTTTTATTATAGTTGATTTCCAGTTTTATGCCACTGTGATCTGAGAAAATGCCTGATATAAATTCTGTCTTCTTGAATTTGAAGAGACTTTGCCTATGACCCAACATATTGTCTATTTTTTTTAAATAACCCATGTGCACTTGTGAAGAATGTATATTCTGTGGCTTTGGTGTGAAATGTTGTGAAGATGTCAATTAATTCCATCTGGTCTAGTGAGTCATTTAAGATTAATGTTTCTTTGCTGATTTAATGTTTAGAGAATTTGTCTAGTGGTGACTGTGGGTTATTGAAGTTTCCTACTATGATTGTATTACTGTCAATCTCACCCTTGATATCCTCTAGGAGTTTTTTTATGTATTTGTGTGCTCCTGTATTGGGTGTATATATGTTTATGAGAGTTATTTCTTCTTGTTGGATTGCTCCGTTTAGTATTATGAAGTGGTCTTCCTTATCTCTTGTTATTTCCTTCACTTTGAGATCTGATTTGTCAGGTACTAATATTGCTACTCCAGCATTTTTTTTTCATTTCCATTTGCCTGAAAATCATTTTTCTTCCCTTCATCCTCAATCTGTGTGCATTTTTTTTCTTAGGTGGGTTTCTTATACACAGCAGGTAAATGGGTTATGTTTTCTTACCTATTTGTTATGCTTTGTCTTTTGATTGGGGCATTTAATCCATTTACATTTAAAGTTATTATTGATAGGTACTTATCTGTCACCATTTTTATTCTTTACTCCTGTGTTCCTTCTTCACTTCCTACTTCTTTTTTTTACAGCAGACCCTTTAGCTTTTCTTGCATTGCTAGTTTGCTGGTAATAAATTCCTTTAGTTCTTTTTTGTCTGTGAAGCTCCTGATTTCACCCTTAATTTTGGTTGATAGCCTTGCTGAATACAGTATTCTTGGATTCAGACTCTTCCTTTGCATGACTGTATATTTCATTCCATTCCCTTCTGGCCTGATGAGTTTCTGTGGAGAAATCAGTTGCCAGTCTGATGGGGGGTCCTTTGTAGGTAACTATCTGTCTCTTGCTGGCTGCTTTTAAGATTCTTATTTTGTCATTGGTGTTTGCCAGTTTAATTAGAATGTGCCTTTCTTTCGGTCTTTGGGGTTAATTTTGCTTGGGACTCTGTGATCTTCTTGGATTTGTGTGGGGTTTTTCTTCCATATATCAGGAAGTTTTCTGTCTTTATTTCTTCAAACAGGTTTTCTATTACTATCTCAGTTTCTTCTCCTGGGAACCCCTATTATGCGGATGTTGTTTTGTTTTGTGTTGTCCCAAAGTTCCCTTAGGCTCTCCTCCTGCTTTTTGTTTTATTTTTCTAGAAGCTGCTGTACTTGAGTATATTTTCCTACCTTGTCTTCTAGCTCATTGATGTAGTCCTCTGCTTCTTCTAGTCTCTTTTGATGCTTTCTTTTGAGTTCTTTATAGCAGCATTGTCATTTTTCATGTCTCCTTGATTCTTCTTTATTTCCTCCTGTTTCTTACACATATTGTCAATTTTGTCTTCCATTCTTTTCATCCACCTTATGACCATTTCTCTGAATTCTTTCTCTGATAGGTTGCTTGCCTTTATTTTGTTTACTTCCTTTTTTGGTGATGCCTACTTTCCTTTTATATGCAGGTTGTTTCTTTGTCTCCCCATGTTCTCTCTTCTTCAATTGTCTGATTATTTAGTTCTCTCTTTCTTGCATTGATTTAAAGATACAAAATACAACACAACCAGGTACAACACAACAAGGCACTGAAAAGAAATATGTTTATAATATTAATAACCCCAAATAAAGGTGACCACCAGAGAAAGGCAAATTAGAGGATAGGATGGAAAGAACAAGAGAAAAAAAAAGGAGTGCAAAAATAAAATTAGTAAAGGGGAAAAAAATAAGAGAGAAAAGAAAGAGAATGCCAAAGAAGAGGGGAACAAACTATATATACGGGGAGAAAACTCCATTAGAACAGCCATTTATCCAAGCAAATGCCAGAAACAATTACTGGAGATGAATATAAACTACAAACAATAACTATTATCAAGTGAGGTGAGGGAAAACAGAAGCAAAAACAAAACAAAACAAAAGAATAAGCAAAATGATGTTATAAACAAGGAAAAATTGATATAATTAATAATCAAACAAACAACAACAAAAGTGCAGAAAGAAAAAAAATTGGATAGTGAAGACAGAGAAGAGAGGGGTGTTTATGGACTTGGAACAGGGGATTGGAAATTAGATATAAACGTAGGGTGAAATTTTAACAGGAGTTATAAAGAAAGAATAGGGAAGATCTAAAGCAAGAAAAGCATAAAAGAAATAGGAAAATAAAAAGGGGAAAAGTTAGGAAGAGAGTGATGGCATAAAGGTAGAGTTGAGATAGAGTAAAATGATGCTAAATGGAAGATGAGAATAGAATGTAGAACACTAATCCCAAAGTAAAATAAGCAAAAAATAAAATACTTAAAAAAAGATAAAATAGTAGTAGTAATAACACTTATGGAGAATAAAAATGTAATAATTATAAAGCTAAATTCAAGTAAAAAAAAGAAAAAAATTAGTTTCTTAAGTAAAAAATGAAAAAAGTAAAAAAATGAAAATGTGCAGTACTGAAGTTTATTCACTTCCTCTACTGTTCTGTTTGGCAAGCCTGTTTCCTAGTCAGGACAGTATTGCAGTTCCCTGCATTCCACTACTCCTCAGTGTTGTAAGACAGTCCTGATTTTTAAGCAGGCCGTGTTTCTTAATTATTTATATTCCTTTATTTGTGTTTACCTAAGAGTCAATTTGTGATTCAACCCCTAAATAGCAGTGTTTGTGGATTTACCTCCGGGTCTGTAGGTCTTCTCTAGCCAGTGCTTTGATCTTGTTTTCTCTGTGGCATTCAATACAGGTTTGTAGGAATGGCTTGCCCCAGAGCTGGTTCTCTGATGGTTATTCCCCACTCTGATCCCCAGGTTCCAGAAAACAAATTTTCCTGCAGTCTCTTAGGCTCTCCAATATTGGGCTTAGAACTCAGAAGCAAGGATTTAAAGGTAGGGGGGTGAAGAAAGGGGGCCAGCATAAGTGTGCGGATTGCAGGGCTGCTTGCAAGTGGAATGCAGTCTTTTTTCCCCCTTGGGTCTAAGCAGCACATTTTTTAAAATTTTAAGCTGTTCTTTTGAGTCAGGTCAAAATGAGTTGCTTTTAAGAGTTCCTTTCTGTTAGCAGCTCTGAGCACCTCCTTCCACATTCAGGGATCACTCCAGCCCCAACAGCCATGGATTTTTCTAGGCACAGACTTCCCCTGGTTCTCCAGCTCCTGCAGTGTGTGTGTTTTTCTTTCCTGCCGGGAGCAGAGACCTCACCTTATCCTAGGCGAAATCTGAACTTTCTGTGGTGGAGTGTAGAGCTCCTCTGAATCCACATGTTTGCACCAATTGGGAACTGGTGCTCTGGGGTTTGTAGCTGATCAATGGTTGCCACAGTTGTAGATTTTCAGGCTTCCGATAACATTCACTTTCTCCTTCAAGATGGCGTGGTCTCCGTGTCCGAGCTGGTGGCTCCCGGAAGGAACCCAGCAGCAGTGGGGGCTGCCCAGGCAGGGGATCCCCATCTAGCAATCCCCCACCATCTATTGGAGTATAGCTGTCCCTTAACTCGCCAACAAACACTCCCAGTGGGACCCTCAGCTATTCTCTGTGTTTGCTCCGGGACAAGGCTCAGGACACATCTGTCTATTCCACTGCTAGTTTTTCCTCTGCCTGTGCAGCAGGTTTTATTATTTTCCCAAGATGAGACACAAATGTATGAAATTTCCCTAAGGTTTCACTGGTCTATTCAACGCATCCAATCTGACTCTAGAGTTAAGAGTGATCTAACCTCTAAACTACTATTTCCATTGTGCTTTGTTTTTGTATACACTGTTTGTTGGATTCAGATTTAGGCTAATCTACCTTGGTTGGTCTGTCTGTATGACTTTCTGATTGGTTTTGCACCTGAGCCCTATCTCACCTCAAACTTGGCTTCACATTTTCTAATTTTTAAACCACTCCACTTCTTCCAGATCCAGTGTGACCTCTACTTCTTGTTGGGGATGCCCTCCCTGACAATACCTAGAAAAGAATTATATTAAGTCACCTCTGCATCATAAACTTCACTGACTTTTTCTTTCACTTGCCCAGAAGTCTAGGGAATATCACCTTAACCTTCAATTGAACAAATTCCACTTTGGTGACATTTAGAAACAGTATTATTCTGGTTCTTCTTCTTCCTTTCTAAGGGGCATTGTTATCTGTCTGCAGGCTCCTCTTTCCTTTGTCCCACCCGCTCCCACAACTTGTTATCATTCTTAGATGGATGATTCTGAAATCTGGGCCATCTTCCAGAACCTATCATGTAGTAGCATGCTTTTATTTGTCAGATGACTATTTCTTCCTCGATCCCATATATATATTTAATCCACACCTGA